>CM053793.1:555498221-555503221 GCA_028749045.1 Cupressus sempervirens
AGAATTTCACATGGTCCAGTCTTCTTCATCATCAACTTTGTATGGCTGCCCCGTGGTAACTGATCTTTGTTTAAGTGTACCACAACCAAATTCTCGACTTGGAGCTACACATTCCTTCTCCTCAAGTCTGCCTTAGCCTTTATCTTTAGGTTATTTTGTTGTAGAGTTTTCCTCACATGCTCATGAACTTCCACCATTACCTGAGAAAAATCTTCTGCATGTCCACTCCTTTTCTCCAAACCTTCCATATTCTTGAGTTCCAAAACTCCCCTTGGATGTCTCCCATAAACAACTTCAAAAGGACTCATGCCTGTGCTATGATTCACTGAGTCATTGTATGCAAACTCTGCTTGAGGTATGATGGCATTCCAACTACTTCCATGTTCTCGTGTCAAACATTTCAAAAGGTTTCCCAAGGATTTATTAACCACCTTAGTTTTCCCATCCATTTGAGGATGATAGGCTAAACTAAAAGATAAATTTGTGCCCAACTTCTTCCATAGGGTCCTCCAAAAGTGACCCACAAACTTGTTGTCCCTATCAGATACAATGCTCAATGGCAAACCATGAATATAAACTATTTCTTTAAAGAACAATCCTGCAATATAACTAGCATCATTGGTGGTTTTACATGGAATAAAGTGAGCCATTTTACTGAATCTATCAACAATCAAAAATATGCTGTCATAACTTGTCTTTGTCCTTGGTAATCCCATCACAAAATCCATACTCAAACACTCCCAAGGTTTGTTCAATATGGGTAAAGGCTAATAAAGTCCAGCATTTGTTGATACTCCCTTTGACATTTGACATACTATACAACCTTCCACAAACTTCCTACTGTCTGTTTGCATCTTAGGCCAATAATAAAATCTTTGTACCAATTCTAATGTCTTGTTGAGTCCAAAATGACCACTAAGACCTCCACAATGTTTTTCTTTAATGACATTCTCCCACATAGAATATTTTGGCATACATAGTTGGCTACCTTTAAACAACAATCCATCTTGTATAATGAATTTAGAAAAATTAGAATGAAAACTATCTTCCAACTTAGTTGCAAACCTCATATGCTTCGTTGAAATCTTCATCTTCCACATACATTCCCTTTAATGCATCTACACCCATGCTTTGGAGTTGTACTTCTTGCACTGTTAGCACTCCCCTACTGAGTGCATCAGCCACCTTATTGGCTTGTCCCTTCTTATGCTTGATTGTGAAGGTATATGCCTGCAAACTCTCAACCTATTTCATGTGCTTATGGTTGAGTTTTTCATGTCCATTCAAGAAACTAAGAGCATGGTTGTTAGTATACATAATAAACTCCTTAGGCAGGAAATAGTGCCTCCATTTTTTTAATGCCTGGACCATGGCATATACTTCCAAATCATAAGAAGAGTATTTCTTCTTTTCCTCATTCAACTTCTCATTGAAAAATGCAATGGGTCTACCTTCTTGACTAAGAACAATCCCTATTGCAAAGCCACTAGCATCACATTCTATTGTAAAAACTTTATTAAAATATGGTAAAATAAGAACAAGATACTTGGCTACCTTTTGTTTGAGTTCCTCAAAACTTTTATTTGCTGCATTATTCCATTCAAACTTCATTTTACCTCCTCCTTTGATGGTGTCTAAAATTGGTGCACAAATGTTGTTGAAGTTTCTTATGAACTTCCAGTAGAATGTGGCCAAACCATGGAAACTTTGAACCTCTCCAACAACCCTTGGTGTTGGCCAATTAATGATGGCCTCTACTTTAGATGGATCCATTTTCAGATCTCCCTTGGATATCACAAATCCAAGATACACCAACTCTTGTTTGAAAAAGTCACACTTCTCCAAGTTTAGCTTCAACTTTTGTTCCTGTAGCCTTTGAAAAACCATCTTCAAATGTTGCAAATGCTCTTCCTTATTCTTGCTATACACCAAAATGTCATCAAGGTAGACAACAACAAACTTCCCAATGAAGTCATGCAAAAATTCATTCATTAGTCACATAAATGTACTAGGAGCATTAGATAAACCAAATGTCATAACCAACAATTCATACAACCCTTCATTAGCTTTAAAGGCCATCTTCCATTCATCCCCCTCTTGTATCCTTATTTGATGGTACCCACTTTTGAGATCTATTTTAGAAAAATATGAAGCTCCCCCCAAACAATCCAACAAATATTCTATTCTAGGAATAGGAAATCTATATCTTATAGTTATCCTATTGATGGCCCTAGAATCAGTACACAACCACCACTTACCATCTTTTTTTGGAGCAAGAATAGAGGCTATGACAGATGGGCTAAGACTTTTCCTTATCAACCCCTTGTCAAGCAACTCTTGTATTTGCCTAGCAATCTCTTCATTCTGTTGCGGTGCCATCTTATATGCTGCCTTGTTGGGTAGCATTGCTCCAGGAATAAAATTAATCTAGTGACTTATGTCTCTTATTGGTGGCAGAGATTCAGGCATTACCTCAATAATGATCTCCTTATACTAGTTCAACAACTCTTCAACTTCTTTTGGGCCTGCTGTTCTACGTTCCTTCTTCCTATCTTCCTTAGGCTTCAACACCAATGCAAAGCCTATTCCATCTTCTTCAAGAATATTAATGAACTATTTCTCACCCACCATCAACACACTTGGTCCAACTTGACCAACCCCTTTCTCTTCTCCTTCAGAAATCAATTTGTATGTTACTCCATCCTTTTGGAAGCTATAAGAATTCTTCTCACCATCATAGCGTGCCTTCTTGTCAAATTTACAAGGTCTTCCCAGCAAGAGGTGGCAAGCATCCATGGGCAAGATATCACACAATATTTTATCCTTATATCCCCCTATACTGAACTCCACCCAAGCTTGCTCATTCACAACTTCCTGTTGCCCTTTGTTCAACCAACTAACTTTGTATGGACAAGAATGTGGAAATCTCTCCAACTTTAATTTGTTTATAGCTTCAAGTGAGATGATGTTATCTATGGAACCTGAATCAATTATTACTTTGCACAACTTACCTTTCACCTTGCATTGAACATGAAAAAGAGCCCTACTTTGAGTGGTATCTTCTTTCACCAGTTCCTTAAGAAGTGTCTTCCTTATCATGAGACTTTCCCCTTTAGCCTCTATCATCAACTAAACTTTTGGTGAGTTCATACTCACATTATCTTCCTACACATAAGTGACTCTCCTTTCACCATTTTGAGAAGTAGATGCCCTTTGTGGACACTTATATTTTGGGTACCCTATCTGACCACAACTATAGCACTTCATTCCTTAGAACCTGGATCCTCTGCTTGATCCACTCGACTTTCCTCCATTAGATCCCCTTCCACTGTAGCCTCTTCTACTACTTGAGTCATCCGCTTGCTCCTTAGGGTTAGACTCATCTTGGGACCTCTGGTCTATTGTTGAAGTTTCCTCCACCTCGATCATTCCTTCCACTTCTCCCTCCTTGTTGTTGATCACCCTTCCTCTTCAGCTTCTCTTCAACTTTAAGAGCAAGTTGAAAATACTTCCCCAATGTATCTGGGGCCAAGAGGCTAATCTCCTCATGTATGCTCATTCTCAAACCAGTTAAATACCTCACCACTCTTTCTGGTTCCTCCTCTTGTTTCTTTGCCCTAAGAGTTAACCTATGGAACTCCTTTGTATAGGTATTCATGTCCATCTCTCACTACCTCAAGCTTTGCAACTTTTTGAATAACTGCGCTTCATGATTTGTAGGCAGAAATTGTGCCTTAATTTTTGCCTTCATTACTTCCCATGAAGAAATCAAACTCTTATTATTTTGTATCCTTTCTCCTTGAATATAATTCCACCACGAGAGAGAAGATCCTCTCATTTTTCCTTTTGCAATCCTTACCCTATAATTCTTTGGAACTTCATTCAACTCGAAGTGATTGCTGATTGCTTCAATCCATTCAATCACTTCCTCACTATTGAGACTACCTCGATATGTAGGTAGCTTGTCAGCAACATCTCCTCTTATTGACTTTAAAGCATCAACAAATGCCTTTTGATTTATAGGCAATTCCGTTGGTGGATCTTGGTGTTGTTCTCCTTCTTCATCTCCACTGGCATCTTCTTCCATATCATTCTCCTTATCCTTGTCATTGGACCCCTTCTTGAACTCCTTCAACTTCTCTTCTAGAAGTTCCTCCATCATCTTTTTGATGGCATTTGGAGTCATACTTTTTGGAGGCATGGTGTGAGCCTCAACTTCAGCTTGTGATTCTTCTATAGACATACACTTCCTAGCGAGACCTTGTCTTACTCTGATACCAATATGATGAGGAGATAACAAAAATAAAACCTATAATAGCTTCACAATGGGATGGAAAGAAGAAACTGGAGAAACATCAAATATGAACAACACCTTACACATTACATCTATTCATTCACGACAAGCACATAGGGATGTTGCCTTACCAAACACATGTTTCTTCAAATTGTAGCCCATTCCTACAAATGACCATAGAGAAAATAATGTACATTCCTCCTACTCACTCTCCATGACACTTAGGCCACTTCACATGGTGTTCATGCGAGCAAGAGGTATTTTTGCCCAAATTAACTTCCAAAGACTCTTGTGTGAGTCTGGCTTCTTGTAGCAATAACTTCTATACAAAAAATAAAATGCTACTACTATTTTATTCAGAAACCAATAAATATGATATACATCCCTAATCAATTTGCAGTGTGAACAAAATGTAAACTAAGTAACAAGAAACCACTGCAGCATTATTTATTTCATCTGTTCAGGGCAGGGTTGAACAAATAATCTTCACCATATCTCAGCCTTCTTCCGACAGAAAAAAAAAAAAAAAAATCCTCTCCCCTACTATCAATTTGGAGAGAATATATAAACAATGATAAATAGTTAAAACTATTTTTGGCAACCACCAGACTTGTAAATGTTTTGTCCAATCCTTTAACAAAACATCAAAGTATGCCCTAAAACATTAAATGTGCCCTAAACATCAATCATTTACTGAGTGATTAAA